>JADLZN010002326.1:0-25395 GCA_018155175.1 Sinocyclocheilus anophthalmus | reverse complement strand
GAGACGTGTCTGTTCCCCGAACTAGAAAATACAAAAAACGTCCAAACCAATTTGAGTAACAATTTAATTGATGTTCAACTAATAAAAAAATTATATAATACAGAGAAACAAAATACAACGGTTGGCTTATTGAATATCAGGTCCCTTTCTAAAGCAAGTTTTGTAAATGATATGATCACTGATCATAACTAAGATGTGCTCTGTTTGACAGAAACCTGGCTAAACTGATGATTACTTTATTTTTAAAGAGTCGAACCCCCCCCCCCCCCCCCCCCAAGATTACTGTTATAAACACGAGCCACATCCAAAAGGTAAAGGGGGAGATGTTGCTACAATTTATAACAATATTTCCAGTATTTATCAGAGGGCGGGTTTCAAGTATAACTCATTTGAAGTAATGCTGCTTCATATAACATTACCCAAAGAAACAAGTATAAGAATAACTCCTTAATGTTTGTAGGTATGTATAACAGGCCACCAGGCCCACCATACAGACTTATAAAGATGTGCTGTGTTATATCGGAGTAGGTTGGCTGCAGATAAAGTTTAAGTGGTTGGTGATTTATATCCATGGGGATAATGAAAAGAAGCATTGGGATCAGATTCAGACATTCTGAACTCTATGGGGTAGACAACACGTGTAGGACCTACTCATTTTGAAATCAACTGAGATCATACTTCACATGAGAATTAGTTAAGGTGTTGAAATACTGCAGCAAAGCAATGATATCTCAGATCATTATCTAGTATTGTGCAAACTCTATAGCTAAAACTGTAAATTCTTCGCCTTGTGACAAGAATGGTAGAGCCATCACTTCTACCACAAAAGACTGCGTTGTAAGTATCTTCCTGATTTATCTCAATTCCTCCACATAGCCAAGTCAGAACAATTTGATGATGTAACAGAAACTATGGACTTTCTCTTTTCTAGCATTTTAGATACAGTTGCTCCTTTACGCTTAAGGAAAACAGTCTGACACCATGGCATAATGAGCACACTCGCACCCTAAAGAGAGCAGCACGGAAAAATGGAGCGCAGCTGGAGGAAAATAAAACTAGAGGTATTTCGTATTGCTTGGAGGGAAAGTAACCTATCCTTCTGAAAAACTTTAAAAACTGCTAGATCTGATTACTTCTCGTCTCTTTTAGAAGAAAATAAACATAACCCCAAGTATTTATTCAATAAAGTGGCTAAATTAACTAAAAATAAAGCATCAACAGATGCAGAGATTTCCCAACAGCACAGTAGTAATGATTTTATGAACTACTTTACTTCCAAGATCAATACTAGGAGAGGAAGAATTGTATAAATTTGTTAAATCATCTAAACCAACAACATGTATTTTAGACCATATTCCATCTAAGCTCCTAAAAGAGGTGATTCCAGAAGTCTGTAGCAAATCAGCTCAGGTGGTGTAGGAGTCGCGATCACCTTCTTCCGGGTTTGAAGGGTGATGAACTCCAAAGATGTTCTGACTCGATGGTGATTGGGAGTTTCTTCCCAGTGGAAAGTGAAAAAGAGCTAAGAGAGACATCAGCTGAGATCCTAGGATCTTTGGTGAATGTAAAGTCAAGGCCGAAGCCTGGCAGGAACTTAGGGGTTGCAGAAGCGTTCTAGCTCACATCCTCATCTTCTCCGTATCTAACAGAACTGCAGACTGACCGAGGCGGGTCACTGATGTGAGAGCTTTATCTCCTATTGAGATCACACCTCCGGGGAGTCAAAGAGCCAATGGTGACTTGCACTTTCGGAGGGAAAGTTTACGATTCTTTGTCTTAGAGCATGGTATTTTGCATATGCAATTCGATTGGGTGTTGATGCAAAAACTACTAAAGATTCTTAGAACACTAATAAATTGCCTATGTACCAACATATACAATACACTCCGTTAGGATCATAGGAGACAATATTCATAGATACCAAACATGCCATAGGTGAGGTTACATGAACGAGTGGTTCTATCATAAGCATGCATAAAACAATATACAATACAAAATACAATATACAAGAACAGTAAAAGAACACACAATGACCTGGGGATATGCATGATAGGAAGGTCATATAAAAATTGTCTATGAATTAATGAAAGAAGTCATTTTCTATAGCAGTATGTGTCTGTTTTAGAGATAATTGAGTAGGGGGGAAGGTCTGGCTGAGGTGTCGTGGTTGCCATGGTAACCATGGGCCTGGGGTCGTTCGCAGACATCCTGGCACCCAGTATGCTTATTGGGTGAGGGGTCTGTGATTTGTTAATTTAATGAATAATTGATTTGTTAAATCTAATGAAAAATGTTGTGTCTGATTGGTCCAAATGCTACAAGTCATAGATCCTCTTCTGACTATTATTAATTTGTCATTGTCATTAGGATATGTCCCCAAAACCTTCAAATTGGCTGTTATTACGCCTCTCATTAAAAAAACGCAACTTGATCATAAAGAATTAGTTAATTACAGATCAATCTCTAATCTCCCTTTTCTGTCAAAAAATACTAGAAAAAGGTGTATCCCTCACAATTGATATTCCGCTTAGAGAAACATGGTATCTGTGAGGAGTCAGGATTAGACCGGCTATCAAGTACTGCGATGCTCTCAAAGAGTTACAAATGACCTCTCTTATATTGAATCGTGGTTGTGCTCTCTATTAGGGCGACGGCTCTTAGCTCGTGGTCGACATTATCGACCACAAATTCTTTTGACTAGACTAGAAACACTGTGGCATTAGTGGAGTGCATTAGCATGGTTCAAATCAGCCCTTCTGGAGCCACCATTCGTAGCAATGACTGAAGAGTATATATCGCTCCAGTGCAGAGGAGTCCTCAAGGGGTCAGGACTAGGGCCGTAACTTTCATGGTTACATTTACCTTGGAGATATCATCAGGAATAATGGTGTTAGCTTACTGTATTGCGACTCAGCTCTATAGTTATTCGTGGCCCGGCAAAAACCATACCAATTTTAAAAACTAAGGAATGCATAGTCTATACTATCAACTGGGATGACGAATTAATTCTACTGCTTAAATTCTCAAAACAAACAAAGAGGGGTTAATAGACCTAAAACCTATGAATGGAATTGTACCAGAACAATGTCTAACACTTGATGGTGCTCTTTCAATTATTCATCAACAGTAGGACCTAGGTGTGCTATTTGATAGCAATCTTTCCCTTGAAAACTATGTTTCTAGCATTTGTAAAACCACACTTTTTCATCTTAAAAATATATCTAAATTACAACCTATGCTCTCACTGTCAAATGTGAAACATTATTTCATGCGTTCATGACCTCAAGGTTAGGTTATTGTAATGATTTATTGGGTGGTTGCTCTGCGTGCTTAATAAACAAACTCCAGCTGGTACAAAATGAAGCAGCTAGAGTTCTTACTAGACCCAGGAAGTACGACCATATTAGCCCGGTTCTGTCAGCACTGCACTGGCTCCCTATTAAAAACGTATAGATTTAAATTTTTTTTTTTTTGGGCTTTTTTTTTTTTTTTTTTAACCTTATAAACCCCTGAATGGTTTAGCACCTCAGTATTTTGAGCGAGCTTTATTGATTATTAGTAAGCCACGTCGCTGTGTTCAAACCTTTTCCTATTTAGCGCCCAAACTCTTGAATAACCTACCTAACATTGTTCGGGGAGGCAGACACACTCTGTCAGTTTAAATCTAGATTAAAGATCCATCTCTTTAACCTGGCTTACACATAACACACTAACACATTTCTAATATTCAAATCCGTTAAAGGATTAGGCTGTATATTAGGTCAGCCGGAACTGGGAACACTTCCCGTAACACCCGATGTACTTGCTACATCACTTGAAAAATGGCATCTACGCTAATATTAGTCTGTTCCTCTCTTATTCCGAGGTCACCGTAGCCACAAGATCCAGTCTGTATCCAGATCAGATGGTCACTGCAGTCACCGGATCCAGTACGTATTCAGACCAGAAGGTGGATCAGCACCTACAGAGGACCTCTACAGCCCTGAAAGACAGAGGAGACCAGGACAACTAGATGATGGTTTCGCCCCTTCTTCCCGTGATACGAACGTGTTTACATTGGTGCGAAACTCGGGGAGGAAGGAGGGCGCGGCCACCTCACTGTGAGGGGGATCGCGGGTGATGAGGAGATGGTGCGAAGGAACAATCCACCATGGGTGGGGAGGAGCAGGGAACGGGGGACTCGTTGCCGGCTGCCCTCAACAGGAGGAGCCATCGCCATCCGCCAGGAGGCAGAGGAGAAGTGGGCCGTCCACCAACGATGTCCAGTACCATCACATGGCACCGTGAGTGAGAGCCTCTCAGCCGGTTGAGGACCAAGCGGCAGGGTGTCCAGCGACGGACCGATAGTTTTTTTTTCCTCTCTCCCCTCTCTCGTCTGGCTCTACTCATCCTTCAGTCTCCTTTTCTCTCGCTTTGTCTGTCTGTCCTTACCCCCGGGTACGCCACAGCCGCCGTGATCGGCTCCCCCGGAGCGGGGAGGGAGGAGTAGAGCGCAGTCTCGTGGGTACCCCCCGGCCTGAAGGGGTGATGGGGGTATGTGACGAGTGGGGCGGGGCCGAGAGCTGTGGGAATGGAGCGAGGCTGGTGGAGTAAATGATAATGAGTGACACATGCACCACTCACCGGTCTCGAGTCCCATGGAGGAGCTCTGGAAGGATAAAAGGAGGAGTAATGACATTGAAGGATGAGAGAGGACCAGGCCTGTATTTTATTTTGTGTTTTGTGTGTGTCAGTCGTCCGCGAGGGGATGCCGCTTTACTTTCATTTTGTATTTGTTTAAAAAAAAAAAAATTTTTTACTTAAAGTCTTTAAATGTCGCCGGTTCCGCCTCCTTATTACCGAACTACGAACTGTGTTACAAACATATGTGAGAAATGTGACAAAAATGGTTTATAAGTTACAAATGTGTGTTCTAAAATTTATAGAGTTGATTAAATGGAGTTTCATATACTTTCCTGTATCTAAAAAATTGCAGATGGCATCCCGAAGAGCTAATAAGTTCAGATGTGTACATCAAATCGATTGTAACAGTTCATTAAGTCATGTTTACATTATGTGAGTATATAAAATGCATATATAAGATGATTATTGTTCTAAAGTTTACTGTTATGAGTTCTCTGAAATGTAAAGGGTGTATTAAAAAAGGGTGTATTAAGTGTTGGGATACTTGTACAATTCATATGTTTGAAAGAACAATATAAAGGAAAGTACCATGCACATTGCCTGTTAAAATGTATTTCATGTAGTTGCAACGGTCTCATGTCACTCATGTTTCAGCTATGTTGAATTGGAAAAAAAATTATAAAATGTGTTGCAATGCTTTTAATGTTTATCAGAAAATATAGAGACTCTGATGGTGAAGCAGCAGCTCCATGTCCTGTGTTTTATTAACAATTCACATCTCCCCTCATCAGGTGGTGAGGGCGCTAAATTTTGGAGGCACCGCTGGGATGAAATGCAGTGAAGGTCGGCGTCCACAGATGATGGTCTACCTCCAGTGTCATTCATCTTAACTTGTGGCTCACGGGAACAGCAGAGTGGAAACGTCCAGCGTCCACGTTGAGTCTGGAGGAAAATCACGCTCTATCTGAGGTTTATTGTTGATACCTGGAGCGTTGTCATCTTTCAGATCAGCTAAGACTACTCTTCTGCATCACACTGCACACGCCCATAGCCCAACTGAACCATGGATCAGTTAGAGGACTTAAAATTGGAAGTGATAGGAGCGTTGTATTCTTTGTCAAAGCAAAAGCTAAAAAAAAGCATGACTAAAAAGCATAATTTGATAGTGTGCTGAGTATTTAAACCGGGTTGTTTAACACACCCCAAATGGTGCTTTAACCAATTAGATGTCGTCGTTGCTCGGAGTGTTGTATATTCCTCCTCCCCATTCAATAAATCAAATGTTATCCCATCAGGCACATGGTCCGAGTTTTCCGCTCTTGCAGAGTATAATTTTGGACATAATTTCTATAACAAGAATATGATACATTTGACAAAGAATTGATTGGAAGAAAAGTTTCAAGCACGGAAGATTCAAAAACACACACATACTAAACATGAATATGAACCTTTAAACTATTCAATGGTTATTCAAAATACATACACAATAAACGATTAAGACCTGATAAGTCACATGTAAGTTACATACATGATATGGAGTTATGCAATGGAATAATATTTGTTAATAAGTCTGTTGAGTTCTTTGGGCATCTACATATGTAAAAGACGTTTCTGTGCCATCGGTGAAGACCAGAGGTTAAAAGGTCTCGATTAGAACTCCAGTCTGCGTCTTTGTCTCTAGGTTTGAGGGAAACCACAACGCGTTTCTAAATGGTTCCTAATTGATGGCATGACGGGCTGTGGTCTTTGACATTGAATTTTTGTTACTTGCCCCAAATTTGACAATCTCTTTGAATGTCTAAGTGTCTTTGTTTTAATGCTGGGAGCTGCGCAAGGCTGTTGGGGGACTATTCAGCGCATGGGCCGGGTATAGGACAGAATTATAAACTGCCTCTTTGTGGAATTCGGCTCTTTGGGTTGTTCAACACAAATCTGATCGAATCTTAAATTGTCTGTGTAACGAGGTTCGTAGTAAGGAAGGAAGAAGTCAGAGTCAGCATGACTGAGGCTCGTGGCAATTTATTATGGCTCCCTTAGGAACAGCAAAAACAGGCAGGCGCTCAGGCGCTTCAAAATAAACAAAACTTATATAGCACTTCTGCGTATCTCTATGCCCAGGCCACAGTCTCTCCCACACGAGTCCTCAGTCTGTCTCTCCCCCTCTCTGTTCCAACTGGGGATTTTTACGGTCTCTCCAGGCCAATCACTGCAACAAAAAACAGGTGAATGTCATTTTGCACTTGATCTACTTACTCACCACTCGTCTCCGAACGCTCTCTCCCGCTGCAGACTCCGCTAAACCACGCCCCCCTCACCACATACCCCCACGAACCAGCCCCCCATTCCTGGAGAGGAAGTCCGCCATCTGCGCCCCCGGCCTGTGGATCACCTTGAACTTAAATGGCTGGAGAGCCAGATACCAACGAGTGATCCGCGCATTCGTATCCTTCATGCGGTGGAGCCACTGCAAGGGCGCGTGGTCCGAACAGAGGGTGAACTCCCGCCCCAGGAGATAATAACGGAGGGTGAGAACCACCCACCGGATCGCCAGACACTCCTTTTCAATGGTGCTGTACATCGTCTCTCTCTTAGAGAGATTTCGACTGATGTACAGCACCGGCCGTCCCTCACCCTCTATCTCCTGGGCCAGGACTGCTCCAAGCCCCCTGTCCGATGCGTCCGTCTGCAGCAAGAAGGGGAGAGAAAAATCAGGAGAGTGCAAAAGCGGTCTGCCACACAAAGCAGCCTTTACCTGGGTGAAAGCCTGCTGACACAGCTCAGTCCACTGAACTGGGTCTGGGGCTTCCCTTTTAGTAAGGTCAGTCAGCGGGCTGGTGAGGTCCGAATAATTAGGTACAAACCTTCTATAATATCCCGCCAGCCCCAGGAACTGCCTCACCTCCTTTTTGGTCTTGGGTCTCGGGCAGGTCGCAACCACTGCCGTCTTACTAATTTGGGGACGCACCTATCCATGACCCAGGTGGAAGCCCAGATACCTGACCTCCACAAGCCCAACCGCACACTTTTTCGGGTTGCCCGTCAGCCCGGCCTCCCTCAGCGACCTCAGTACTGCCCGCAGATGCTGCATATGCCGCTGCCAGTCATTGCTATAGATAATAATATCATCCAGATAAGCAGCAACATATGTCGCATGTGGCCGGAGAATCTTATCCATGAGGCGCTGAAAAGTGGCCGGCGCCCCGAACAACCCGAACGGAAGCGTAATGAATTGGTGCAATCTGAACAGCGTGGTGAAGGCTGTTTTTTCTTTGGATAGAGGTGATAAGGGGATCTGCCAATATCCTTTAGTTAAATCCAGTGTCGAATAATAATGAGCTGCACCCAGCCGATCAAGCAGTTCGTCAACCCGCGGCATTGGATATGCGTCGAATTTCGACACCTGATTAACCTTGCGATAATCCACACAGAATCGCACGGAGCCGTCTGTTTTAGGTATTAAAACTATCGGGCTCGCCCAATCACTATGGGATTCCTCTGTTACTCCCATTTCCAGCATCGCCTCTAATTCTGCCTGAACCACCTTTTTTTTGTGCTCAGGCAAATGATATGGCCGGCTGCGAACCACCACACTCGGCTCGGTTTCTATGTGGTGCTGTACGAGGTCTGTTCAACCAGGTAGGGGCGAGAACACATCTGCAAACGCTGCCTGTAGCTTGGCTACATTTGAGGGCGAGAGGTGATCTCCCAAGGGGCCAGAGATAGAGATTGCAGTTTAGTATTTACCGCTGGCCCAAGATCCTCCTCCCCACTCACTGCCGTCGCTAGCATCACTGACTCCGCCTCACTCCATTTTTTTAGGAGGTTGAGGTGATAAATCTGTGGGCCCCGTCCTATCCTGTACGAAGGACCTCATAATAAGATCCCCCAATTTTTACCGGGGACCTCAAAGGATCCTGCACTTGGCGAGTAATTAGAGGAGGGGGAGGAAGCAATATAAAAACATTTTCTCCCGGTGCAAATTTAAGCAACCTGAACCCCCTGTTGTACAGCCGACTCTGCCTGTCCTGGGCCTGTAACAAATTCTCCATAGATAGCCGCCCCAAAGTGTGGAGTTTTGTTCTCAGGTTCAGTACATACTGAATTTCACTTTTACTGTCTGAAGGCCCGTCCTCCCAAGCTTCTCGTAGGACGTCTAACACCCCAAGGGGCTGACGTCCGTAGAGAAGCTCAAAGGGGGAAAACCCCGTGGAGGATTGGGGGACCTCCCGCACAGCGAACAAGAGAGGTCCCAGCCACCTGTCCCAATTTTTGGCGTCTTCTTGAACGAACTTCCGAATCATGGTTTTAAATCGTTCGACCAGACCGTCCGTTTGTGGGTGATAGAAGCTGGTGCGAATCGATTTAATGCCCAAAAGTCCGTAAAGTTCGCGGAGAGTCCGTGACATAAACACCGTGCCTTGATCGGTGAGAATCTCTTTCGGGATTCCCACTCGGGAGATTAACCGAAACAGCACGTCCGCCACACTTTTCGCCGAAATGTTGCGAAGCGCGACTGCTTCAGGGTATCGTGTTGCATAATCCACTAGGACTAATGCAAAGCAATGCCCATGTGCAGATCGTTCTAATGGCCCGATGAGGTCCATACCAATTCTTTCGAAGGGGGCCTGCATTAGAGGAAGAGGGCACAAAGGCGCTTTTGGGGAGGCCGGTGGATTTACCAGCTGACATTCACGACAAACCGCACACCACCGGCGGATGTTCTCGTGAATGCCCAGCCAAAAGAATCGGGCCATGAGAAGATTTAGTGTCGCTGCCTGTCCTAAATGTCCCACCATTGGATTACAATGAGCCGCCTGGAAAAGCATTTCCTGACGGCTTTTAGGTACTAACAATTGGGTTGTATCCTGCTTTGTCTGAGTGGCTTGGGTCACTTGGTACAACCGCTCCTTTAAAAAAGCAAAATAGGGAATACGAGAGCGGACGGTCAGGATGGAGAGGCTGACCGTCGATGGTATGAACCTGTTCAAATCCCCGTTTTAGGGACTCATCCTGGGACTGTTCCAGGGGTAAATCATCACGTTCAGAGAGGATTAGCCTCTCATTCGCGCTTCGTTCCCCTGGCTCAGTATCCCGCGGTCCCGGTTCAGCTTCTCCCATGTGCGTGTCCGCTCCGTTCTCCAGCTTTCTCTCTCCACAAGATACATCCGCACACAAACAACCCAGTAATTGAGTAAATGCTGGCCAATTCGTCCCCAAAATTAGCAGATGCCGAAGGTGCGGATTAATTGCGACCTCCACACAATGTTTTTGACCCCGAAATTGAATCAGCACGGACATTAGAGGATATCCCACCACCACCCCGTGTACACACCGTACCGGAACCATGCGGCTTCTATCCAATGCCTCGAGCTAAATCAGGCTTTGATGAATCGAGTTTAAGTTACAACCTGAATCCACCAAAGCGAGATAGGTACCCCCCCCTTAATACTCACAGGTATTTGGTACAGGCCAGCTTGATCGGGGGCAGCCTGTGGGGCATCCGGGACCCGGATCAGTGTCCCCACCTCCATCACCAGACACCGGTCAATGAATGTCCGCCCCTTTTCCAGGGAGGGAACCCCGAGGAGTGATTCCCGGACGGGAACTGGAAAGGGAACAGGACGAGGGGGAAGAAGCACATTAGAGAAGAGAGAGAGAGAGAGAGACAGCTGGCAAGGATTCGCCGACCCCTGGGCATGCCACCATCTGGTCTTCCGCCAACTGGATGGCCAAGTCCAGTGACGCCGGGCAGTGGCACTGGATCAACTCAGCCGTCTTCTTCGGGAGACGGCCGATAAACTGCTGTTGAGCCAACACGAAGGGCCGGCCACTTTCACCCAGATCCAGTGACCGAAACCCCTGGCGATATTGTTCTGGGCTCCGGCTGACCCGCTGCAGGATAGCTCGCTTCAGATCGGTGAAGATCAGGAGGTTTTGAGTGGGCAGTTGTTGGGCCGCCACCTGCACCTCCCCTGAAAGCAGTGGTATAAGACGCACTGGCCAGTGTTCTTGTGGCCACCCACATGCCTCGGCCGATTTCTCGAAGAGATCGAGGAAAGCCTCTGGATTGTCCTGTGGTCCCATTTTGTTCAGGGGCAGATGAGAGGGGCCGACGGTGGTCCTCGATGACGGCCCTCCTGCCCGACCCTCCTGGTCCATCCAGCTCCGGAACAGCTCCCGGTCCTCCTGTTGCGCCTGCATCAGAGTGCGGAAATGACGTTCCTGGTCGTCCCGCATTTCCAGCAACGCCTGATGCTGCTCTTGGCGAGCGATTGGATCACTTCCGCTTGGCGGAACTTGGCGGTGGACGCATGATTCTTCCTTTCCAAGGGTTTCGGCACCAGTGTAACGAGGTTCGTAGTAAGGAAGGAAGAAGTCAGAGTCAGCATGACTGAGGCTCGTGGCAATTTATTATGGCTCCCTTAGGAACAGCAAAAACAGGCAGGCGCTCAGGCGCTTCAAAATAAACAAAACTTATATAGCACTTCTGCGGTTCTCTAGACACAGGCCACAGTCTTTCCCACACGAGTCCTCAGTCTGTCTCGTCTCTCTCTCTCTGTTTCCCCTGAGGCCTTTTACAGTCTCTCCAGGCCAATCACTGCAACGAGAAGCAGGTGAATGTAATTTTGCACTTGACCTACTTACTCACCGCTCGTCTCCGGTCCCTCTCTCCTGCTGCAGACTTCGCTGAACCACACCCCCCTCGCCACAATGGCTGAATCCGTTCGATACCCTACATCGGCACCAAAGTAAGAGGGTGCCTGATGTGATTTACCTGGCCTGAGGGATTGGAGTTCTGTGAAACCCTTGTGAAGTTGCGACGGCAGAACTCACCACATGTCATTGTCACTGTTCAAAACCCTACCAATCATGACATAATGTTGAATGGCAAGACGGTTATTGGCACAGTGCATACAGGCTGTATACCCAGCCGCTGCTCTTGAAACACCCTGCTCTGAGACAGTAAGCATAAATCAAGTCATAAATGAAAGTATCGGTAATCCTGATTCAACATGGGACCCACCATTAGACTTAAGCCATCTCAGTGAGTCGAGAATACAAATTGTACAGCAGATGTTGAGAGAGGAAGCAGCTTCTTTTTCAAGATCTGATGACGACATTGGCTTTATAGAAGGATTGCTGTTGACCATCTCGCTGAAAGACACTACCCCATCACCCGTAATTACCAGTCAGTACCTCACCCCCTGTACAAAGAGATTAAAGACTACCTACACAATCTCATTGCCCAGGGATGGGTTCAGAAGTCAAACTCACCGTATTCCTCACCTGTAGTTTGTGTCCGAAAAAAGGATGGTAGTTTACGGTTGTGTATCGACTACCCGGAAATTGAATCAGAAGACAAACCCTGACCGACAGCCCATTCCATGCGTTCAAGACATCATGGACAGTCTTGGAGGAAACACCTGGTTCTCATTACTCGACCAAGTGAAAGCGTTTCATGACCAAAGAGAGTAGACCCATGACAGCTTTCGTGACACCATGGGGGCTCTATGAGTGGATTCGTATTCCTTTTGGTCTAATGAATGCTCCCGCGGCTTTCCAACGATGCATGGAAGAGTGCTTGGAAGATATCAGAGACAACTGCTGTGTCCCCTAACTTGATGACATGCTAGAGACTATGCACTCCCAAAACAGACCTTTATTGATGAACTGTAGATACAGTAACACACAATACATACACAACTTAGAACATATGGATAACACAACAACAACTGGAAAAAAAAAGTAGGGTGTAATGTCGGAACAACATTTATATTCGAAGGGACATGACAAACATGACAGAACCAGGTGATAGGATCCTGACAGAAGTAAAATGTCTCAAACTGATTGACATGCCATGACAACTATTCTGCAGTGCTGTGGAATACAGAAATAGCAATTCCTGCTCATAGTTTTTAGTACTGCAGTACAATATGGTAAATAGGTGCAGCACTTTTAGTTTTTTGTTGCTGATGCTGCTGTTGTTGTTACCCTAGTTTATGTCAGCTTTGTATTCTTATTAATTCTAAGTTTAAGTTTGAAACATACCTGGTGAACTTTAGTATATGAGTTCATAGATTAACAGACAGACCTGTATCATAAGCTTTTCTTAAACATAAAACCAGAAAACTCTGTTGAGAAAACACAGAACTTAGGCTGTTGTATGTGTTTCTGTATTGGTGTGAACATGCAGTGAAATGGCTGAAACCAGTGTTTCAGAGGAGCAGTTCATCTGCCCACTGTGTTTGGATCTACTAAATGATCCAGTGACCATTCCCTGTGGACACAGTTGTTACTGATATAGAGTGTTCTGCATTAACATACGCTGGGATCAAGAGGATCAGAAGAGAATCTACAGCTCCCTCCGTGGCATACAACATTTTCAGTCCAAGACCTGCTTTAGCTAAAAACACCATTCTGGCTGAAGTGGTGGAGAAACTGAAGAAGACCAATCTAAAAGCTGCTGTTCCTGCAGGACCTGGAAACGTGGAGTGTGACATCTGTACTGGAAGAAAACACAAAGCCATCAAGTCCTGTCTGGTGTGTCAGGAATCTTACTGTCAAACTCATTTTTACCGTCATGAGATTCGCTCAGGAAAGAGACACAAGTGACTAGATGCCACTTGGCCGCCTGCCAACCGATAATCTGCCATTAACATAGATACGCTCCTAGTCGGTTCTTCATGTCATATTGACTTCACTGTACATTATGCTCATATTGTTTTCAAAGGATGAACATAAAAAGCCATGCAACCTATCAACTGAAGCAGAGATGGACCGAGAACGAGGTATGAAATGTAAATTACACACAACAATTACATGTCTGGAACATTTTGAAGTGGTCCATCTCACTTGGCATTATACAAACTTTATCACAAGCTGAAATGGGTCATATTTCAGCTACCCCTCCCACTGGTAATGCAACATAATTGTTATCTCTGTTTTGTGGAACCTATTGCTACAGTTTTTTGTGTGTATCTTAATCTAATAGATAATATTGAATTACACTGAATCTCAATGTTTAGATAAAATTCTTTAAAAAGGGATTTGTAAATGATTCTGTAATACTGTATATGTGTTATATATATAATAATACTTATATATAATATTATAAGCAGGTAATATATTAGGGACTGTAAATCTTTGGTGATCGACAGCGAATCGATTACGATTCATGATTCATAGGATTTTTGCCGATTCGAGTTATAAGAAACGTATTTAGCTAACCATCAATTAATTCGATTACATTGAATTCATGCATTCATTAAATGGGGGTCTATGAATATATTCATAAAAAAAACAATTATGAGAAATGCATTTTGTGTATTTTGGGGTGTACTGAAATGTGTGAAAATAGCATATTAAGCTTCAAAAACATAATTAACCATATTACCCCTTCACCATATTTTGGATGCAATATATGTGAGCGCTGCATCACCGATGACAAAAACAATTAAAAGGGCACAATATATAACAGCGGCAACATTGTTGTCATCCAATGGGGACTCAATAACGCGATTTATAATGAGACTTATAATCAGTCCTATTATTATACCAGTTCATTTGACAATGCCGCGCCAGTGTATAAAACATAAACCATGTCTGCATATTATGTGAGCGGCAATAAATGACAACTACAAATCCTACCTAGCTCAAAACTTTGCGTTTGAATCATCAGATGCGAACTTACTTTAAAAAAAAAAAAAACATATAAAAGACATTCTTTCAGTCTTTGAGTCAGAACAGCCGGCAGTGTAGTCTACTCTACCATGTTCAGTAAACAGTCCTCCATAAAATGCATTGCTCACATCGTAATATTTGGGTTGAACTGTTCTGGAAAAGTGTTGTAAATACAACTTACCCTGCTTTCGTACCTATTCTTGTCCTCTTTGTATCCACAAAGTGAGTTTCGCTTTCACAACGAACAGCAGCGTCACCCACGGCTGGCTTGAGTGGGCGTAGGACGGCTTGAGTGAGGCTCGGGTGGCTTTGCGGCAACCACATGTGACGACCCCGGGTTGGACTCCACTTCGTCCACGGTGAAAGCACAGGGTCAACATCGCAAAGTTGTTGTATTTCGTCAGCGACCAGCACGGATCAGCTTTAAGCATGACGAAGCGGATATTGTCCTCTTTTGCAAGGCCAAACAAAGTATTTTCGCTTTAACAACGAAACACACAGCGCCTTCACAACATGGCAGCGGCAACAACAATACTAAAGCGAGACTAAAAGTTACGCTTACTTTCTTTGCAGTGAAAGTAGGGGGGGGGGGGGGGGGGGTGGACGGGGGGCCGGGGGGGGGGGGGGGGGAGGGGGGGGGGGATGGGCGCGTTATGCAATTCTCCCATCGTTTACGTATACAACAAGTGGGGCGTGTTAGAACAGCCGATTTTTAGGATGTGGGCATTACTCATAACATTTTATAAAGAATAATCTCTATTGGATTTTGAGACTTTATCTTTTGCCAACTTTACAGATCTTCTTATATCACTTTACAGCGTCTGGACCATCAATACACAATATATATTATTGTTAGTATATTAATAACAAGACTTCTGTAACACCCCTCAAATTCTAACAGACCTCTGAGGACCATGTGACTTCCCCACGAAATGTGATAACCCCAGGAATCGTACTGCAACGCCCCAGTAGCCTCCCCATGGTCCCTCATGCTAACTATGCCTAGATATCACTGGTTTTATGACAGATGCCACCGACGTGAGTAGGTGAAAATCAGCTAGCTTTTTATAGTAAGAGAACACATGCACAGAATATAATGGAAACTTTTTCTCTAATTAATTAATAGGAAACACTTTCTTTGAATGAACACACATATACTACAGGTCATTGTGTATGTTGTCATTGAAGATTTCATCTGTTTTATATGCAGATGCGTATGATGGAAACACTCATTCCTGTCATTTTACCTATATGTAATCCTACCATGTTAATTATCTATGAATTCACCTTCTGATGATCGAAACGAGCGTTTATATTATATGTTGGTATATAGGCAATATATTAGTGTTCTTAGAATCATTAGTAATTTCGACCTTAAAGGCCCCACATCAGTGACCCGCCCAGAGTCAGTGGTTTGGTTTAATTCTGAGAATAAGGAAAATAATGAGCGTCAGGATATCCTAAGATGGCCTGTCAGGCATCGGCCTTGACTTTTCCATTCACCAAGATTCATCTGGCACTCAAACTGGTTCTTTGGGATTCATCAAACCCAAACTTCGCAAGACATACACAATTGAACCTTCCATTCTGCACTCAACCCTCGTTCAGACGACGAGACCAGTGCAGTACAGACTTAGTCATTAATTATTGTAACCTTAGGCATATTTGTACCATCTTATTACAAAGGTGTGTTTGAACATAAGAATCTTATGTTACTCTCCCTTCATTGGCTGTAAATCTGCCTGAATATGCAAATCTGGTACCACTAACTTCATTCCTTATTTCTCTTCCTTTACTGCATAAACTTTAAGCTCCTTTCCTAATCACCACTCTATTACGTGTGTGTGTGTGTGTGTGCTGTAGTGTGTGTGTGTACGTTAGACCAGTTTAAGTGTTTATGTAGTATGGTAGACTAGTTTAAGTGTTTATGTAGTAAAATAAAATAAAACCTTACTTGTATCACACTTGACGTTGTACATTGTTTGCTCATAACTGGAGTCACTTAATCATGTAGATTTATGCTACAAGCTTTTGTAGATTTGTACAGTAAGGAAGTTATTTCCCTTACCAGGAAATTAACGTTCTTAGAATTGACCGACAGTTGACCCTGAGAGGTCAGCTAAAAATCTACAGCGGATCTAAAATATTCATAATTAAACATACAGCGACCAAGAGCTTGTAACACTTCAAAGAGAATGGAAAAATTGAAATCGCATCATATGACCCCTTGTGGCGAGTATCCCGGTTCCAGATCAGCATCGCCCTGGAAACGCCGCTTCCACACTGATCACACAAACTACGCCACGCTGTGGCGGAGGGAAAATGACTGGCGCCTGGCGCGCATTCCCACGGCACTACGCCTAGGATAGAAGGCGCACACCGGGTAGAGGTGGAAGAGTAGCTCCAGGCGGAAACAAGTCCAGTATTTATGTTTTCTTCTCCTCCTGTTGCAGGAGCCGACGACCTCTGGACGAGTGCAGCAGCCCCTGCATGCGAGTCAGCATCGAGTGACCCCCCCGAGCACCGTGTTGATCCTGTTGCCAGACACAAGTCCACTGCTCACTAAGCACCACTTGTGAATAAAGCACGCCATCTCGGGGTCACTTTTGCAGTTCTCGTGGTCCTGATGTGTCTGACTATACACCGCAGCGACTCACTTATAAGTGCAATTCCAACAGATTAATTTAAAGGCTTCTATTTGGGCTAGAAATCGCGACGCTACTTTCATGCATCTGAATTAATCAGAATAAAACCTCGCGCGTCTTACTTGCAAGATATAGTTGAATAAATGTCATGTGGTTATTTTAACACGTTCCTATCGTACATTCAGTTTCAACAACCTTGATTAAAACACATAGATTATATCATTCATGTCAGGGCTGGAGACATGGGGTAAAATTCCGGAAAACAACGCGGAAAACTCCTGGACAAATCCATACCCATCTGGCCTTCAACAGATTCCCCCCCTGAATGTCTTTGCTGGTTTAGGGCCGGTTAATTACAGATAAATAACAAGAGTCTATTAATGAATTCACAGATCAAAATATTTTCATTTTTGTTGTACATATCCCGATTCCAATTACCGCGTAACATAATGTATTTTACATATAGTCGCGTTGGCCTTGTCGTCATATGTAGTATTACATTTGCAGCCAGCATTACACTACAGAACTTTAACTGCCTTCTCAAGATCACAACTGTATAACACAACTGACTAATCGTAGAGCCCTGTCCCTTAGTTTACTGTTGCTCGCCCTCAGGTATGGGTTTGCTCACTGTCTCACATGACAGACTGTCAGTGTGACCTTTGTTTTTCCCCATGTTTTGCACAATTTTGGACACACGAATGGGCCACTGATCATGCAAGTGGGAATTAAATATCTCCATGGCGGGATATGTACAAGATAAAAATAAATATGGTTGTTCACATCGAATCTTGAGGCATCTTAATTAGTTTTAATTTGAAGCACGGTATTACTGTGACAAGTAGAAATTTAGAAGGGGGTCCAGGGGATGGGGCCATCCGATCCTTTCTGGGGGCTATACAATTAGAAATTAATTTGAAATGCAATATTCAGCGTAAATATCAACTAATATTACCACCACCACATCTATAAAAGAGATTTTAATATAGTGGCTTGTCGTCCCAGTCCGTACAAAAACAACATGAATTAATCCATGCAACATTTTTCTGTAAGTCAAGTCGTGAATTAATTGCATATTAATATATTGTTCACAATAAACTTCAACTGAACAGTAAATTTGAATGTAGAAACAGCATAAAGACAGTATATTTTTAAATATGTGTTTAATGGCATCTCTTTACTCAGTAGCCTATTATTAACAAAGGCCAGTATTTTTACTGTATTTTTACCAATACTGCTACTGATGTCTCTATTAAATGCATTTTCATTTTATTAATTATAACCATTCAACATTACAGTATAATGGGGCGGGGGAGAGCTATTAATTTTAACATTTATTAGACTTTAAAAAAAATACAACTTAATTTAAGTGAACGTAAAACAATCTTCACATAACCTATATACTGTATTTTATAGTTTTGACATAATGGTTGTGTTTTTGTCGGTTGAAGTGCCACTGGCGCGCTGTCTGAAGCGGCTCAGCGTTTGCGTACAGCTGAACGCACAGCCTTTCAAACTAAACTCCAATAATCATCTTCTTCCAGTGTCTGCGCTATTTCTCGCCAGAAGTTATGACCAATAACACTGCCTTTATACTCATTTAAACTAGAGTTGTGGATATCTCATAACCCCCTCACACAAGTGCTTGTCAACGCTGCCGTCTATTGATGTTGCGGTCTCCGGTAGGTTGTTGTTGTTGCATCTCTTCCTTTTCTTTTTTGGCTGTGTGAAACAATGGCCCGGATCAGTGTTGCCACCTTGTGGACAAACTGATTAGTGCAAAAACAATTCAAGACGTGTGTGCGACCTGCGCATACTCTTCCCTCGGGCCGGATGAAGATGATTGGTGGGCCGGATTGGGCCCGCGGGCCGCCAGTTGAATAGCCCTGGTTTACAGATCACAATGCAAGCAGGAGAAGTCACGATCGTGGATGACAGCATGCAGGATCAACACTGTTCATGTACCGCAGAGTACGATTAAATTAATGTACATGTAACTAGTTTAATATGGAGAGGCACTGAAATGTACTTACACTGTACATGATGTGAGAACAGTTTGCTATTTAGGTTTGTAATAGCATGGACTCACTAACTTTAACGTTAGCTGGTTTTAGCCAGAGATAACGTCGTACCTTGCTGAAACGCAAGATGACATAAACGTTCTGCTTCAGCAGATGAAAATAGTAAATTAATAAGAGTATGACAACCAGAAAATGAAAGTTTTTCTCTTTATTGGGATTGGGGTTGAATGCTTAGGGACATTTTGCTCTGTTTTGTTTGGGTTTAGGAAATGTAATAAAATAAATTATATTGCCCATCCTCTCACGAGACCTGGAATCAGTGTTACAAGTACCACAGGCACATAATCTTTCCATTTTCGTAGACTAAACACCATCAAACCGATGAAAGCTTCGGATCAATGTTTCTCTATGGCGCTGAAACCTATAGATGTCTGAGTTCCTCTCCCCGTGCAACTGATACTCGACTGCCATTGGCTTATCTGTGTTCGAGGGGAGGGGCTTACTGATAGGTCAATTCTGTGGTGGACTCTGGAATTGATCAAGCGTCTTGCATGTTTTAATCACGACATTGATGGCGTAAGCGCAGCGCACGTCATCGTGACTGATTCCACGCAAGCCCGCTCCTGAATCACATCACTGAGGGTGCTTTCTTAAATTATGAGGGGGCTTGTAATATATATATAATATCTGAGTCAGGGGGGGCCGAGTACCTAAACAAACTTGTAGCCAATCAGTAATAAGGGGCATGTCTACTCATGATGGGGAGGAGAGAGTGATCAGTGCACAGGACAGACATCAGCCGAGCCGAGCGACGACAGAAAGATAGAGATGGCGGATAAAAAACAAAAGAGGAAAATGTCTGCGGAACAAAAGAAGGCTTGCGATAAGGCAAGAAGTATGACCCGTGTAAATATCGGATCAGCTTTTCAGCGCTGGAGAGAACTCAAGGAGCGGTAAGGCCTGCCGGGTTTGCTTTGTTTCTTCTCAATAGGTTAGTACCATTGGTTTTGCTTTGTTTCACAGAACTAATAGTTGCCGTTAAAACTCAGACTTCCAAAAAAAAAAACCCAACCCCCCCCATTTTTAAACCTGCATTACCATAGTAACACACATTGTTTTCACTTATTGATGACATCATACCTTCGGCCGGCTGGCACAGCAGATTCCGTCATAATCATTGCCTGGGTTGCATATGTATGTGTGGGGCGGAGCTACCAAAATAGGGGCAAGACCCTATTTGGGTAGCGGCATGTTTGTTTTTGGGGATTGAAAATCAACATTGGCTACCAGAAATCACTTACCCCGGTTTTAAGAAATCAACAGATATGTCCGTGATTGGCTACATTGCTCAACGCTGCAAAAACACATTGACATAGAAATCGATCTTCAGAGCGCAAACCATAACACACTGGATAGTTTGCCAAATATTTTAAAAAATGCCATTAATACAGCTTTAACTGAGGATGCTTTTGATTTAGTTTGAGGGTGCTCTAGCACCCCGCAGAACCGGGCCTAGATCCCACTCTGCTTTTGCGCGTGGCTGGCAGATGCATCGCGTAGTGCCGCTTCACACTTTTGGAGTAGGCTATTTGTTTTTTGCAGTTCGCTGTAATTTAAAAACAGTGCCTAATGTGGGGAAGGTCTCATTCGCTTCAGCGATCGGCCGAATGGGAATGTCCCGGTACTCCTGATGGCCAGTACATCCCCGAGTTTGCAAAACAAAGAAAAGAGTAGATGAAATATATCAGAGTGATGAAACAGAGAGAATAAAGACTGTGTTCTTGGGAGTTGTAAAGTCAGAGAACTTGACTGATGTCTGGCAAAAGCCCATCGCAGTGAACGGTGAACAAATTATTTTCAAGCTAATCACTGGAGCTGCGGTTACAGCCATACTTGTACTCAAAGAGGAGCCATGGTGTTCTCAGCCAGCCTACGAAAAAGCTGTGTGGCCCTAGCAACACGCCAATACAGCTGAGAGGGCAGTTCGAAGCATCACTTCATCATCAGGGGAAAATAATAAAACACCCAGTGTTCATGATACCAAGACTCGTGACCCCTCTCCTTGGACTACCTGCCATAAAATGGCTACAATTTCTGCACACAGTGAATATAATTCAGACATCAGAACCAAATTACAAAGACCTTTTCAGAAAAGTCTTCACAGGTCTTGGAATACTAGAAGGAGCTTACAAAATCACCTGAAAGGGTCAACCACTGCATTTGCTCTGTCTGTCCCCCGTGGAGTGCCCTTGCCCATGATGAACAAAGTCATAGATGAGCTAAAAAGAATGGAAGACCTGGGAGTCGAAGTGACAGAAATGGTGCTCAGGTATGGTTATAGTACCAAAACCAAATGGCAAGATCCGAATCTGTGATGATTTAACACATCTGAATAACAATATCTGCAGAGGGAGACACATTCTTCCAGCAGTGGATAAAACACTGGCTAATCTGTCAGGTGCAACAGTTTTCTCTAAGCTGGATGCTACTGCTGGATTCTGGCAGATCCTTGCATAAAGATCCGGTCCCGCTCACTACCTTCATTATGCCTTATGGAAGATACTGTTTTCACCGCCTTCCATTTGGCATTTCATCAGCAGCGAAACACTTTCAGAAGTGCTAAACACAAATTCTCGAGGGCCTGGAAGGTACTCTGTGCCACGCAGATGACATCCTGATGTTCGTCACTACACGAAAAGAACAAGATGCAAGACTTTTCAAAGTACTTAACTGCCTAGAACAGAAAGGTTTGACACTGAATGAGAAATGTCAGTTTGCAGTGCCTCAAGTTAGGTTCTTCGGACATATCGTCAGTGCAGAGGGCATATGAGCTGACCCAGACAAAATTAAAGCTATAAAAGAAATGCCAGAGCCTAAAAATACTGCTGATATCAAGAGATTCCTCTGCATGGTGAATTACATTGGAAAATGTTCACCCAACATCGCAAAGCTGACTGGACCGATCAGAGACCTGCTTAAAGCTGAAAACTTGAGAAATTGAAAAGAAGGCGCTAGCAATCATTTGGGCCCATGAAAGATTCCAAACCTACCTTCTTGGACTAGATTTTGTGGTCAAGACTCATCACAAGCCACTAGTTAGTCTGCTAGGCTCAAGACTGCTGGATGATGTGCCTCCATGCATACTGAGATTTCGTCCGTAACTTCTGCCGTTCTCCTACAAAATCATGCATGTCGCTGGAAAAAAATTTGATCACATCAAACACACTCTCTAGAGCTCCACTTAAAGAGCACCTGTCTGAAGCAGACCTAAAAAGAGAGGAAGAGGTAAAATTGATCATGCCATTCAACTATTGCCAGCAGTGTCTATCAAGCTTGCTCAAATAAAGAGGGCTCAGGAAGAGGATGAAATGTGTAGACAGGTAGATTATCTTGTGCGCACAGCGTGGGAATGAAAAAAGAGTATTCACCACACTTAGCATCGTTTTGTCAACAGAGACATGACCTGCTCATCGCAGAGGGCTTGCTGATGAAAGGAAAGAGACTTGTGATACCTGGCAGTATACAAGAAGAAGTCCTAGAGAAGATACATCAGGGGCATCAAGGCATCACTAAATGCTTGGCAAGAGCACACATGTCAGTATGGTGGCCTGATGGAACAAAGCAAATCAAAGACAAAGTGAGTCAAAGTGAAACTTGTGTCAAAAACAGCTACAGTCACCCAGAGCCCTGCTGACTACTGCTTTACCCTCCTGACCATGACAGAGAGTGCAGCAGATCTTTTCCACTGCGCTGCTGACTGCTACTCACGCTACATAGAAGTTACTTCTCTCTCTTCAACAGCAACAACTCCTGTGATAGAGAAACTTAAAGCGATGTTTGCTCGTCATGGGGTCCCAGAGGTTTTAGTTACGGACAATGGGCCGTCTCCTGCCCGTTCCTTACTAATATCACTACAGTCAGAGTTTCCTGTTAGTTAATAGTGTGTTACTCATTTGTTCCAGTGTAGTTATTCATTAACGATGGAACAGTGTTCTAAAGTGTTACTAATTATTTAACATGATACTTTTCAGACTGTCAGAGCAGCTCTGGTCTTGGAGGGCCGCTGTCACACAGAGTTTAGCTCCAACCCTAATAAAACTCTCCTGCCTTTAGCTTTCTAATAAGCCTGAGTAATTTGGATGCAGTATTATTTGTAGCGGTGTTTATCCCACTTTGTGGTCTCACTAACTCTGAGTTTCTGTATAAGACTGACATCTAGTGGACATTTCAGTATGTGAGTTTACAGACTTACAGACACACCTGTTTTGCACACGTCTCTCAAACACAGAACCAGGAAACTCAGTTAAAAGAAACTGAAACTGATCTGCTGTTGAGCTGTTGTTTGTGTGTCTGTTTTGCTGTAGACAGTGAAATGGCTGAAGCCAGTGTTTTTTCAGTGGAGCAGTTCAGCTGTCCAGTGTGTCTGGATCTCCTGAAGGATCCAGTGACTATACATTGTGGACACAGTTACTGTATGAGCTGCATTACAGACTGCTGGGATCAAGAGGATCAGAAGAGAGTCTACAGCTGCCCTCAGTGCAGACAGACCTTCAGTCAAAGACCTGCTTTAGGTAAAAACACCATGCTGGATGAAGTGGTGGAGAAATTAAAGAAAACAAAGCTACAATCTGCTCTTCCTGCTCAGTGTTACTCTGGATCTGGAGATATGGAGTGTGATGTCTGTACTGGGGACAAAAACAAGGCCATCAAGTCCTGTCTGGTGTGTCTTGAGTCTTACTGTCAGAATCACCTCGAACATCATGAGAGCTTGTTTAGAGGAAAGAGACACAAAGTGACTGATGCCACTGGACTACTGCAGCAGATGATCTGCCATCAACATGATAAGCTTCTGGAGGTTTTCTGTCGTACTGACCAGCAATGTGTTTGCATGCTGTGTGCAATGGGAGAACATAAAACCCATGAGACTGTATCAACTGCAGCAGAGAGGACAGAGAAAGAGGTATGAACTGAAATGACACATTGATGTATTAATGCTGACACTTCAAGTGTTTCTCTTCACTGCAGTATCCAGCTGTATCATGAGTGCATCATGTGATCTTCTCTCCCATTGAGAGTTACTACATGACGGCTCTGTGCATTAGAGCATGAGTTGAACTTTACTCACTTTTGTCACATCGCTCAAGATTTCTACTATAACTGTACATGCATCAGAGTTATTGTTTTTGCTGCAAATTGCACTCAGTTTGAATGTCCATTTCTTCACATTAATTCTTGAATGCAGAATAATGATGATAATAAACTTATATGCCCTCCTTCATATGTGAGAACTTCATGGAAATTAAATTAACTTAATGATCTTAAAACTCTGAACACTGTTTTGTTTGTAGCGTCTGGACCAATCAACACACAATATATATTTTGTTAGCTATATTTAACAAATACTTTGTAACACTCCTCAGTTAACAAGCCATATGAGGACGTGTGGACCCTTCCCCCGAAATGCGTAACACTCCAGGAAGCCGAATAGGCCCCTGGTTCCATGGCAACCAACCATATATCACTGGGTTTTATTGGCCAAGGAATGCAAAGCAGGGAAAATCCCCGCATGTCCCAAGGAAAGGCAGAGTAGAAATGGACTTTTCTACTAATTAATTCAGAGGAAATCCTTTCTTTGAATGAACACACATATTCTTCAGGCCATTGGGTATTTTATTGTCATTGTGTATTTTGTCTTTGAAATGGTATACTGTGATGCAGGTTTATAATCAAAACACACTCCTGTCATCCTTTCACTAATTGTAATCCTACATTGTCTAGTATCTATGAATTCGCCTTATTATGATCGAAACAAGCGTGTATATTATATATTGGTACATAGGCAATATATATTAGTGTCCTGTGAATCTTTAGTAATTTCGATCCTAGTTCCATTTGCAAATTACCATGCTTAGAGTACAAAGGGGTCGTAAACCCTCCAGCACTTGCCACCTCCCGCTTGGAATTTCCATCTTTCTCATTGGACAAGCCCATCTTGAAAGGCGGGATCTTCTCCGACCTTAAAGTCCCTGCTCCAGGGACCCTCCCAGTCGATGGTTCTGTTAGGTTTTGATAAGATGTGAGCTCCAACACTCCAGAACATCCTAAGTTCGTGCCAGGCTTCGGCCTTGTCTTTTCCATTCATCGAGATCCTCTGACTTAAAACTGGTTCTTTTCCCTCAACCAACTTCAGCAAATATCTTGGGCCTTAAGATTGCATCAGGAATCTCTTTTCAGACAGACGAGACTTGCAAGTAACCAAACTTAGTCTTATTAATTGATACAATAAGTATCAGTTACACCTTTTTACAAAGGTGGGTTTGAACTAAGAATCTGACGTATCCATCAGGTGTAGATCTGCTGAATATGCAAAATGTTCCATAAAATTCATTCTTTATGCATCTTTCTGTACTGAGTTAAACTTTAAC
>JADLZN010002325.1:0-19864 GCA_018155175.1 Sinocyclocheilus anophthalmus | reverse complement strand
CCTGCTGTGTCGTTTGTCTAAGTGGTGATGCTTTCTAATTTGATCTGAAGCAGACTGATATGAAGAATCCACAATGCCATTTCAATGTCACTTTTTAGACTTTAGGGTTACACTTCCTGTATCAAATTCTTCTGTCACAAAACTGTCCCAGTGTTGCAAGTCAAGTCGCTTTTTCCATCTTCCAAGTTATCTAGTACAACTATCACAGTCGGCATTGGCCATTTTTAATATGGTCGATAGATGGCGTCGTAATATCACATTGAGTGGTTCATTAAACCACATTTCCGGTATTCATGTCGTTTTATTTATAATTAATCAAACGAATTTGCTATTCAGATATAAAGTACAGTTTAATATCAAAGATTTAATATAATTTAGCCACAAATCAGAATAGCGTATAGTTTGAGCAATTTGACTTTAAGCAGACACAGGTCGCACAGTAATGAGTTGAGAAGTGTGTCCTCTTTCATACTTACAAAAAAGAAAAGAAACAATACACAGGGAACTCCAACAAAAAGCCCAATAGAATTGTGAACATAAATATGAACACAATAGGAGTACATCATACATGCAGCTATGGCCATGTGTGTTGTGTTAATTTGATTTAAATGATTTAGACTTTCATGTGATGGGAGGCTAAATAAAATAAATTTGGTTAATTTAAGTTACTTGAACTTTATTTGATAAATAAACCAACCACAATATACTGTACACTGGGAAGATGATTTATAAAAAGGGGGAAAACAGTAATACATGTGATGACATGGTAAAGATTAACATGATCCTATGTCAACAGTCCATGTTAATCTTCTTTCTTTGCTTCTGAGGTTTTTTCTGTACTGTCAGGCTGCAATTCTATTGCCTTCTTCCCATGTGCATCCAAAACAGGACTTGCTGTAGCTCCTTCCACGGGTTTCTCATCATCCGCTGGTACAGCAGTACATGTAGCCCATATAACCAGCACAGCTATACCCACTGGTAGTCCAAACACAAAACAGGAGAAGAATGGAGCTGCCTAGAACATCGACTGAGATCAGGGAGATTTATATTAGTTACTAGGACAACTGTGACCTAAATATTAGTCTCAAGTAAATATTTGATGAGGATGTGATCAGCCGTGTGTTTTGGTTTTGGCGTGTTAAGCTTTTAGTAAATATTTTGGAAAAAATGAAATAAGAGTAAATCTATCCTTTTGCTAAAATAATAAAGAGTGTTAGTCGGTCTTACCACCACAGTAGACTTAGCTTTATAGAGAGATCTCTTAGCGTGCTGCAAAAATCCATTTCCCCCTAGTAGCTGATTGGGGTAAAAGGGAATTTTATTAGAAAAGGCACAATGTATTATAGGACAGAAAAGATAGACATGAAATGATCTCCCTTCACATACCTTTGCACTGCCATCCAGAACACTGTTTAAGAAGCGAAGTAAATCCTCAATGGTCTCAATCTTACTTTCTGGTAGACAGTATCCATCAATGGTCATATTTAACGCAATGATGGAGGGCATCTCAACTTCTCTGAGAAGAAACATGTTAGTGGTGATTATACGCACAGATTAGACTTCTGTAATATATTTTTGTAGATGTCTGAAATATACATCATTTTGTTTTTATCTATGCCAGTGGTTTTAAATACAGTTCCAGCACTTTGCACTTCCTAAAATGTTTGTGTTCAATTCAACTCACCCCATAATTAAACCATTGATATATTCATTACCATCCATAAAACCAAACTGGTAATCACTAGGAGAAAAAAAATCAATATCATCTTTGTTAACAAATAATTTGGGTATTTGGCACCTTCTCTTTATGCTCCATATAAATTTGCAACTTACCTTTTGTAATGATCTCTGTATTCAGTTGACAGAGTTTCCATCAGAGTTTTGTAACTAAAGAGATCAATTTTGAGTTTTAGAGTCGAAATAATATTTAGACCTTGAGCTTGAATAACATGAATAACAACATACAGAAATAAAATTTTCTGATGTTGCTTACCGAACGCTTTCTTCAGATGGATTCTTCTCATCTACTACTGCCAGTGCCACAAGTTTACCTTTGAGGGAAGTGTGAGAAATGAACAGCAACACAATAAATGATTTATGAACACAAAGCTCACATAATTACAATATGTCAAAGCATCATTTTCACACATGAATACTGGATCTTGGGAGAAAGTCATCATGCCAGTTATGTTTTATCACCTAGTGGCAAAAAATGTAGCAATCACAAAAACATTTGATAATTTTATGCAGTTTGTTAACTGTTATAAATGGTATATTAAAATGAAGACAAATAAAATAAAAAGTAAGAAATATAGTAATATAGGGCGAAAAGCATGCACTTAGTTCTCCCATCGGACAGACTGAAGCTATCACATGGGAAGTAAGAGGAAAACGTTCATCGATTGTATCCAGAAGACAAATCACCATCAAGAAATTCGGGGGTCTAGGCATTATAGAACAGGTGATGTTAAACGTTAATACTACGTTATGTACATTTAATGTTTTCATGTATTACATGTAGACCTGCACTTGTTAAATGTCACCGTCAAGCCTGTGCAAACAATATGCAAAGTAAAAGTACTCAGAAATGTTTCATCTAAAATATGTAATCATGAGAAACAAATTATCTTTTATTTTATTAACGAAGAGTGTTTCTGTTCACTGACTGCATTAAATTATGCAAAATATGTTACTTGCACACAGTCAAGCTGTTGACTTAAAGGGTGTATATTGGATGTTAGCCCAGACGAAATGTTCAGAGTAAGCCACATGACAGAAGAGAGTTGGAACACTTTACTGTCTCTGTATTCTCATCTTTTGGAACAGAATGGTAAGAAAGTAATTACTGTAATTATAATGTGATCTAACAAAAGGTTTTTATCTTGTACACATACAAGAACCTGTGCATAACCATGGGTAAGTACTTCTAACATACTAGTACTTTTAATGTTAATAAAGTAACTTTACATCCAGTGCCCTAAATGGCCAAATTATGCTGGGAAAATGTACATATATCAAATATATTGTGACCTGCAATCTTTTTTACTTTTTTGTGCCTTTGCTTTTTTTATGCCTCTGTTTTAGGAGGATTACCATATGATTTCTGTTACAAAAAGTGATAATAAAGTAAATATTGTCAGGTAAGTGATTCATAAACTTATTTGCAAAAGGTCTATGTATCACATACACTTGCTCAAAAGAGAGAATGATTTGTAGAGTGTGCTTACATCACAATGTCTTTGTGTTTTTCAAATTAATTATTTCTAATATTTTAATGTGCAAACTGTATTTTTTTTTTTTTTTACGTTATTCGAGTGAAAATTGAGCTGCCTAAATGGCACTATATAGATGGAACAAAAAAACTTAACATTTTATAAATTTACAATAAAACCGGTATTTCTTTTTAGGTCCTCTGGAAGAGGTTACGGCATAATATATCTACCTGCAGATTCCAATTCTACGGGCCTTGTGTGGGTTTAACCTTGCTCCATTGATGTGCAACTATTCCTAAAAAAAAAAAAAGAAAAAATCATGGAGGACTCGTCTGACAGTGCAGTGTTTCGGGTCCAGGTTCAGTGTGCTGATCCTTTCCTGCTAAACTACTGGCTCCAGAAGACCTTCTTCAACAATGGGGACGTCCAACAGATCAACACCCTGAGAATAAACGGCTGTCGTGGGCTAGTGTTTGTTTTGAGGGTGCTGCATCGTTCTTCACGCCTCCCTAATTCCCATTATTGGTGCCCTTTCCTAGTGACACTCTGCCTCGATGCCCTGGCATTTCACTACCACCTCCCCTCTGTGCCCCAGTGGAATGGCACCCTTCGAGAGGCGATGAGAGGAAACAGCCTGGAGCTCAGACGCTGAGATTTTGCTGCTTACAGATCCTATTAGTTTCAGATGTTCGCTTACTAAAGTGATGCACTGCAAGTAGTACATCTTACCATTGTAAAGGTAGTACGTCCTGTCTTTGAACACAGCAACGGCGGGAACATCCTGCAGAGTGACTGCCTTTGGAGACAATCAATAATGAATTTAATCGATTTGTTTTCAAAGAAGCTGATTATTTTACAGAGGTATTTTAAGTGAAAGTCTTACCTTTGGAAGGACTTCCTCAGATGCAGTGAAAAAATATGTGTGGACAATATACTCAGTAGCAGCTTTGTAGTATTCCTTCTGTTTAAAAAAGAAAAAAACTGTACATTGCATTTCAATAGTAGTATATTATATTAACCACTTCTATATAACTATCTATTGGAAGGATAGTCATAGAAGGGACAAACTTATACAAGACAAGGAGAAATTACACAAGCGGGTTGCCCCAAATAGAAAAAATAAAAGGCGAGGGGCGGGCAGAGAGTGCACACACCACCTGCTAGGCCATATCCCTGACTGTCCCTCATTGTTTTGACTTTCTGAAGAAAAATATAAAATTTCGTTCTCATTTTATCACATCAAATCACATTCAGATGAACTGTAACACTCCATAAACCAGATCTTGAAGTGTAGCAATTATCCTACCCATAAATTCCTTCCCAGTTCATAATAAAGACAGCTGTCAGTGTGATAAAATGGCTCTCAGTGTATCTAAATTTTGGATCTCGGCCCTGTGTGAGTTCTGTTTCTCAGTGGAACTGGGTCTGAGGAGGAGGCTAATAATAGCTCAGCGAGCGTCTGCCTCTTTATTGGAACGGCTTACACTGTATAGTTATAGTTATCCATATGGGTTAAATATAACTATCATATACCTCAGCAAACACTTTCATATTGCAGCCAGGCCTAAATCCTTTTTAGACAGATAATCCATCTGCTGCATAAATATATACTGTTAAACATGTTAATGGCACAGGTGAGAGCTTCACTCAATAGTCTCTCTTTTGAGCTCTTCACGCCTACACTTGTTTGTAATGGACTTGCTTTGTCATGTTTGTGTCACTTGTTAGCTGGATCCTTACCTGAACACTATGGTTTTGTTAGCTATAATAGTCTGTTCTCTTAAACAATACATTTAAATATGAAAACGCAAAATATATGAATGCCTCTCTGAAACCGTTGCCAAGTGGGAGCCTTTAATTAGCTCATATCTCCATGAATTAGTCATGATGTTTACCATTTGATTGTGACCCAGATAGAAAAAAAACTTGTTATACATGGAAAAAAATATGTCATAGGAAGACTACATATGTTATATTTCTGGACAAATTGCTTATTCAACAACAGACTTTATACAGTGGTCAAATAGGCCATTTTGGCCTAGATAAAACAGCAGCAGCAGCATACACAGAGTACATATTGCAGTCTATTTGTGACTATTGGACTGTTTTCCTACTTTTAATGTATGCCTGAGTCCTCATTTCTAACCACACAACTCCCAAATGCAATGTTGAGAGTGTTCAGAAGAGTCGAGTACTTCTTCCCAAGCCACACGACAAGTATTACTTCGGGCATTCAACCATTTAAGAACACCCCAATCAGCTACTGCATTAAGTCAATATTCTAACGCCCGACCCATACTTAGAAAACACCCCATTACACTCTTTTGAGTTATTCAGTAAATACTTGTAACAAGCTATAGTATAAAGGTCAGGTCTCACTTATTGTAGTGCATCAGATCAGGGGAAATAGAATAAGGAATCATAATAGTATAATAATTATAAAACTATTTAGATAAGCTGGACGTATTTAATGACCTCCCACCAGGGAATGTCTGCAATTCTAAAGAACACCGTTACTTCATGGTTAAGGGACTAACTCCTCCCTTACAGTACATCTCTCACAGAGGCCGTAGCATCATAAATCGCATGAATTAAGGCGACCTCTAGTTAGGAGAAACAATGAACACGTCAGTGTGATACAGTACGACTTTATTAACTTACATAAACATTAAAATAGTCTCAACATACACACACCGCATAAAGTTTGTAGGAAAAGGAGTTACAGTGTAGGCAGAGTAAAAAGCAGAGAGAGAAATAAAATATGAAGTATTGTACATTGATATCAGTCAGATATACAGCCTGGAAGGAAAACATCAGATCGTGTTCAAACATACCTTGTAAACAGGTGCCAACTGATAATGGTTGCGAAGCGTTCTAGTTACATCTCTCGACTAACTGAACCACCGACTCTGGGCGGGTCACTGTGTGAGGCCTTTAAGGTCTGAGAAGATTCAAGCCTCTCAGGATGGGTTTGTCCAATGAGAAAGGCTGAAATCCCAAGCGGGAGTTGGGAAATACTGGGGAGTTTTATGTCCCTTTGTGTGAAAGCATGGTAATTGCATTGACTGCATGAACTACTATGATTTTAAGAACCTCATATATTGCCTATGCACCAACAATAAATATCCACTCTGTTTCGATAATCAGAAGACGAATTTAGATATCAATGGTCGGATTAAATAGGTAAGAGCCCCATGACGAGTGGTCCTATCTAACGCTGATAAAACAGTATACAATATAAGAGAACTTAAAAGGACGCGTAACAACATACACAATGACTGAAGGATATGTGTGTTCATTCAAAAGGAAATGGTTTTTTTTTTTTTTTTTCCTATGAATAGTTAGAGACGAGGCAATTTTTATGTGCATCTCTACACTATGTGGGCATAAAACAGTGGAGTGATATCAGTGTTGGTTGCCATGGTGACCAGGGGCCTGGTGTCGTTCTGAGGTGCTAAGACACATTTCGGGGGAAGGGTCATAGTCCATAGGGGGTAAATGGGGGTGTTAAGAGTATTTGTTAATTATAGTAAAACCATAAGGTGCATTACTAATTAGGAGTCGAGAAACCTTTATATTTGGAATTCAACTAAAGTGCAATGTGTAGTAAATTACATCAATGCCCAGCTGAGGGTTTGTTTTGGTTCTTTTCATTTGTGATTTTTGGTTTTCATCCAAACCCAATTTCTTCCTCGCTCTTTGCCTCCCCCCTTTCGTGCCTTGGTTGGTTTGGCCGTTGTGTTCTGTCATTTCTGGTGGGTTTGTTCTTTGTCTGGGTGGTGGGGTGCGTTGTGGTGAGGCGCGGCGGGGTTCCTGGTTAGTCTGACTTTTTTGGTTCGCCTTTTTTGTCTGTTTTCTTGGGGTCGTGTTGCTTTTTTGTAAATACATACACAACACACAAAAAACACACAACAAGCTCGGCCTCCATGAAACCCACCCGCAGATCTCCACAACACCGCCGCACCCCGTGCACCGCGATGCCCCCTGCTGTCAATGATCCCCCCACGACATCAACGAACCCTCCCATTCCCCCAGCCCACCCTGAGAGTTCCCACGCGCGGATTACGCTCGAGACCTTGCACCCGAATCAAATTTCCTTTTGGCAGCCACCGTGCGCTTGCCAGCTCGTAGGTGTTCCTCGCACCCAACACGCACCACAGACCACAAAATGGACCACACCCAACCGCCGATAGAACACCATCCTTCTGAACCCACAACAATGACATCCCCCAGGGACTTCGGCTCTCCCTCCTCGGACTTCACCCACAGACACAAGTAAGGGCGGCTCATGACAGTTTCCCCCACCCCTCTCCTACGAACACCTCTCCGCCGACCTGGCCATTACACTGCCTCCCCCATTGTCAAGACATTCTGCAAGAGGCACACATCGGACCACTAAACGAGCACCCAAGAAGCCACCAGATACAACGTTACTTCCTTCTGAGACCGCGGTAAGAGCAGCAACCAATGCAGTTGTATGTGCTCGGCGTGGCTTCCCCAAGCGGTCTCAGTAGCCCATATCCTTCCCCACGCCCGTCTGTGAGACGGTGGTCTCGCAGGCCAACGGGGCCCAGCCTCAGCCATTCATTGTGGACACACCCCATCCCACTCGTGCATCGATTTTGCTGGACAATCTCATACGGCTGTGTTCTTCGGTTGTTGGGCCCTTTCTCTTCACCCACTTTTCCTCTCACTCGAACTTTTTTAACTTTCTTGGATACAGCACTCTGTGAACAGCAGCTTCTTTGGCAATGAATGTTTGGGGCTTACCCTCCTTGTGAATGGTGTCAATGATTGTCTTCTGGACAAACTGTCTCCCTGAGCCCCCCCCTCCGCAGTCTCATGCTTGTGTGCTCAGGTGATACCAACTGAGAAGACCTGAAGGCTCAGGCCCACTGTGCAGGGTTTGAGTTGCTAGCGGATTGCCCGTCACCATATTCTAATTTGTGCGATAGTGGAATTGTGGGTTTTGTTAAATGTTGAAGCCAAACTCACCCACCCCCCCATAACACTCCATCCACACAACTCCGACAACAGAACAAAGACTTAACCAACAACCTCAATTTGAGTTGCATTACTGAAATAAATTAACTTTTCCACGACCTTCTAATTTATTGAGATGCACCTGTAAGGGTGTGTTTGATGGTCCAGAGGTCAATAACTAGTTGCTTAATTAGCGGCTATTATAACATATTGGCGTTTTAGTAATTATAAAGAATTTATAAGTCTGAATGAATTTGTATCCCCAATTTACCATACTAAATTAACAATATTGATAACTATTAATAAGCAGCCATTAGGAGTTTGATGGCAAAGTCACAGAGTGGTTTGTTAAAAGCTGATGGACTTAAAGAAAGTGGACCAAAAAAAACGCATTTATTGTCGTGTTACCGTAATATTTTATTAGTCATTAAAATGTATCTACCTATGAAAAAGTAAAACTATGATTGACCGACATGTTTATAATGCGCGCCGTTTCTTCACGAATCACTCCAACGGCCTGCAATAAGATCAGTCCAGTCCCCAGCTTTAGCCGGTTGTCCTGCTCCCTGTCTGCACCGCCTCCCTCCACCCGTGCTTTGTTCCCCTTGAATGGGGTTTGAGTCGGCGGGGTGGTTCTCGTTCCATCCACGGCCTACTCTTTCTGCCCTGTCCCCGCGTCACCACTTCCCTCTTCCGCGTCTCTGGACTAGTATGCAATACGGTCTCTACACATCGCACACCACATAATGGCCTACATAGATTCAACACACAAGTCCCCAACTACCGATTAAGCGTCAACACCAATGTGTGACTTTCCAGCAGCCACAGTACATCTCGAACATACTCAAATTCATGCTAATGCAGCAGACGTCTAAATTAGAACGTCCCGTTCAACACAAACATGGGACACTCGTCACAAGCCACCAACCCAGACCGTCCAGTGCATTTTTGGAAACCAACAATACTTGCTGGAGGTTAAATATTAAAGATGATCTACTGAGTTTGTACACAACAGGGTGCATAGCACCATTTTTGGCATCTTTCTATGTGAAGTCTGAACAAACAAACTCCCATGATGCTAAGACAGTACATACAGTACATCTGTCCTCTGTCACACCTGCATAAATAAGTGCTTAAACGGTTCATCCAATTTGTTTCTGTGCATGTTTGTGGTTGCCAGGGTAACTCTGCAAAATCCTCTTCATCTCAGTGCTGCTGTGTCAAGAGTTATTTTAGCTTTGATTACGGTTCGGTTTATGCAGCTGTAATGGGTAAAACACAGATATTCATGCACACAAAAGACATTCACACCCTTCAAGATGCATTAATGTGTGTGCAAAGAGGAATTCTTGTGTTTGCTGCTGTAATTGAATTGCTGTCAAAAGTCATGAGTGGTGGGTACAAGGCTCAGATGGTGCACGGCAATCTGCCCCACAACAGCACTTTATCAATCTGTCCCATAAGAACCCCTGTGGTGTTTGGCAGGGTGAGTGAATAGTCACGCGAGGGATTAGATTCATAGCTAGCAGCGTCGGTGATGGTGTGGTAATTCGTTTCAGACACACAGGCGAGGAAAAGACGGAGAGGAGGAAACAGGGAAAGGAACAGAGGTGAATTCAAAAAGGTAGGGAGAAAAAATGCAAGGTATAGGGACAAGGACTATGAATAAACAGCATATATTTTAATGGTGGGCAAGGAAAATTAAGGTTGAATAATTAAAACGAAAGGAAAGAAGTAATAAAGTTTAGGAAAAAATACCCAAGGGACAACTGGATTAATAAATTGTGGTAATATAGTCCTCCTGGGTCAGTAAGGGTGAGTAGAGTGGTAGTTGTAGATTTATGAGTATAGGGCTATCTGGGAGTGAGGAAGAATAGTATGTAAGGTGGGGTGCTGTGCGTTTCTGTTTTGCGTTTTTTTTGTACGGGGTTTGTCCGTCGTACTGTGGGCCCTGTTCTCCTCCCTCTGCGTGGCGCCTTTGCGTGCCTTCGGCTCTTGCCTCCACGCGCCTTACCCTACTTTTAAGAAAGACATCAGCGAACTGCTACTCTATTCGCTGCTCCGTGTCGCTTCTTCTCACACATCCCACCTTTGACAGAGTGAATAGGTGGGCGTGTCGCAAGTCCAGAGATCTTACCTCTGTGGCCTCTACTCTGGGTACACTCACGACATGACTCATGAATCTGATTTCCCGTTTTGATCGATACTTTTTAATCATTACACTAAGATATATTGTTTAAGTCTCACAACCTGCTACTCTATTTTACTGGGTCATGTCCTCGCTCCAATTCTCCCCTCGCTTCATCCTGACCTACCTTTTTACTGAGTCGAGTGCTGTGTCTACGGCTGCTTTGGCAGGTGTACTCTACCCGCCTCTTAATTACAGGCCACGATCGCTGCCGACCGTGACTATCCGGCCTAGGTTCGTTGTTGGTCTGATTAACCTAGAAACAGAGATAACACGCACCACTCACGAGGTCCTGGGAATTTGCGGTGCCACGTGGAGTAGAGTACAAACCAGGGGCTGAGAGACATAGTAGAGACAAGGCTGTGAACACGGCGGTATCATGATTGCGTGCTATCCGCACATAGCACCGCGTCGTTCCAACTTATTTCTATTATCATCTATCACTGACTACCCTACAACATCAACACATTTGACACTTGAGGGTGCAGATGGCGTTACCCATGACTGAATGAGATCTCTTTAGAGGCCCGGGCACCGCCACAAGCACGAGCATCACACACGAGCCGGACGGGAGACGGCCGCCGTCTCGCTGCGCAGGGTGCGCGGGAGAGTGCAAAAGAAGGATTTAAACAATAAATATTAGGACATCTATGCGATGTGACGACAAATAATACCCCTCACGCACATCGCAGAACACCCACCTTTGGTAACGCTCCAAGCTTTCGTTTGAATCCTCTCTCTGCATGTATGTCCGTCTCGCTGTCTATCTTCAAAGGCGCCGGAGCGTATTAAACCACCAACACAGAAACAATGGACTGAGTGATGACAGCCTCCAAATTACATCAACTGTAATAACGTACTAAGTTAGTAGATATTTTTTTTTTGAGTATTTTGTAATTTAAAGGAACATTATTTAATATAAATACAATTTAAAGTTTCAGAAAATCATTTGGACTATTCCCTCAGTTTGTAAAAAAAAAAAAAGTGTGTTTAACCCTAATATTGTGTTCCGGTCACCTCTCCCCCCATTGACAGCTACCCCCCCCCTCCCGCCCGGATTTTCTTCCTCTCCCCCCCACCACACACACCTAACGGCCCCTCTGCTTACACCGGGACATCACAAACAGCAAAAAACTATGACACCAAGCCTCCAAACGAAGAAGCCCTCTTACGTTAGACCAACTACCCCTTCCACCCGCACCCCCACCCATGTCTCGTGGCTCTATGAGAACAAGTCACTTCCAAAAGAAATACAACAACACATGTCTATCTGAAAGGAAAAACAAGTGGACAAAAAAATAAAAAAAAAAGCGTATATGGAGGGAGATTACATGCAATTTTTAAACGACTGATATTGCGAGCACACATAATTAGGTATTCGATTTTTCCATCACAACTGATTGCATTTACATAAGGAAGTTTGTGTTTGTTCCAAGCACAAATATAAAGAATTTTAGTGTGTTATCAAGCAAAAACTATATGACATATGGATGGAAGATTGTGGGTCCTGATGTTAATTCCTGAGGAGGACAGTTTGCTCCATAACAAGAACGTATATTTTATTGTTTCAAATGACCCAAATAATTTTTTTGGTTGTTTTACCTACTGAGCGCCTGGCTAAAATTATTTGTGGAAATAAAAATCACTATCACAGATGCGTCGTTTTAGCTTGAGGTGTATTTCAAGAGATAATTCACCCAAAAAATGTAATTCTGTCATCATTTACTTCCATAATGTCATTTCGAACCTGCATGACTGTTCTGCAAAACAGTCGATATTTTAAAGAACGTTTTAAAGGGGTCATCTGCTGTTGCTAAACGGAAACTTGTGCCGTATTTGGTGTCTGCAATGGTTTGTGGTTTTTTAAGCTTAAAAAAAACACATTATTTTCCACAAAAAGTACATTATTGTTTCTCCTCTATACCACGCCTTTCTAAAACACGTCGATTTTTACAAAGCTAATCAGTCTGAAAAACAAGGTGTGCTCTGATTGGCCAGCTAACCAGTGCATTGTGATTGGCCGAATACCTCAAGCGTGTGACGGAAAGTTACGCCCCTTAACCACACTGTGATGCTGTCTCCCGGCACGGCGAGACAAAACCAATCAGACACATAAAAGAGGCATTTGGTTGCATCCAGTGGGGACATAATTACTGATTATAATGACTGATACTGTCTTTTTACACGTTGCGTTGCACTGCATCGTGCCGCGTAAACATAAAACATGTCTGCATTTGTGATCAGAGAAACGACAAACAACAAGCGCTACTCAAAACTTGCGTTTGAATCGTCAGTGTCAAATTCTTTAAATATAAAAATGTACATGCATGACGAAGCGGATATCGTCCTCTTTTGGACGGCCAAACAAAGTATTTTCGCTTTCGAAACGAAACACACAGCGTCTTCACAACAAGGCGGTGGCAGCAACAATACAACAGCGAGAATAAAAGTTACGCCTTCTTCTTTGCGTGAACATGTGGGCGGTGTTATGCACATCTTCCCACACAGTGACATAGACATTTGGGGGCTAGTTTAAACGAGGAATTTTAGGAGGTCGTGGACAAGTCTTAACTTTTATAAAAAAATCTCTTTGAATTTGAGACTTTAGTCAACTTTACAGATCTTCTTTATGCACCAAGCTTGTAACACTCCAAAGAGAAAGGGAAAAATGAAATCGCATCATATAACCCCTTTAAAACGTTTAACGTCAGTGGGGTCCAGATCAACACGGGAATCCACTGGAATTTTCATTGTATGGATAAAAAAAAACAAACAAAACCAAACCAAACACCCAAAAAACACTTGTATGTGGTGACGATATGGTAGAATTTCTGTGCTAAGCAGATACAAACGTGTGTATAGATACCGTGGCTCAGAAATATGGTTGATGGCTATAAAGGTGGATTTATTTCAGGATAGTGGAAGTGTCTGTGTCCAGCATGGGAACGGCTGAATGGGAGGGCAACGGTCTGGTCATTACTGTCCATCATCTCTGTAACGCTGAGAGAAGCAAGACCCTTGACGTCATTCAGAAGCGCAATCAACTGAGGCTGTCTATCTGTCTGAGTGATTTGTTCAGTTCTCTCGTTCAGCCTGGATTCTCAAAGGGAGCGGCAGCGATATATTTCTCCACCTGCTGCCAAACACGATGCGTTATTTAGAGTTCAATTACAAAGAAACATTACATTCAGATGGAAAGTGGCAATATGACAAATCTGACCACATTAAAGCCCAAAAGAAACAATTTTATGTGAGACATCATGGGGAAATGCCTAATACGCTCTATTTCTCCCACTAATACACATCGCTTAAGGATCATTTTGTGGTGTCTAAACTCAAGAATGGAAAAGAATGTGATTTTGTGATTGTGTGCATAGCCACCATTTTTCGCCATGGTCGATTTTGTTCCCACCACTTTATGAAATTGCTTGCAGCTAGATGTATCTAATAAAGAGGAATGCTCTCCAATTGTTAATGTTTTCTGATGCTGGAATTTGTCATTTTTAATGTTTGAATGAGTTTTGTCATTTTGGAAAGCGACAGTGGCAACGTTTCCTCCCACACACAGCTCTCAGAAATGTGCTCAACCGCCCTTTAACCGGGTTGCTGTCCATTCTAGTGAAATCACAAAACAAAGTGAAACAAATGTGCTCCCACATTGTAATTCCACACTGTAATGGTAAAATAAAGATTAAAATAAGAAGTAGGGTTGAATTATAAGATAGACTTTTTTATAAAAACAAAATTGTAAGATATAAAGTCAAACTTGTGAGGTATAAAGTCAAATTTAGAGATCATATTGTCATATTGTAAGATATTAAGTCAAAGTGTAAGAAAGTCTGCAAGTCTGTATAAATTCAAAACTCATGTAGGCTATGAAGTAAAGAGTAAGACAATGTAAAATTGGCATCTATAAAGTCAAAATTCTGATACATAAAGTCAAACTGAGAGATATTTAGTCAAACTGTAAGTTATAAACTGTAAAAGTCACAGAAGACAAGTTCTTACCAGGAGTAAAAGGCCATGTGTATCACCTGACCACTAGTGATTGAATCACTGTAGACAGATGTTAAAAGCAGGTCCTGTGTGTCATTTGTTGAAACAGTGTTTGTGTTTGATGTGTTTTGAAATCTAGAGTCTGTCTCTTGTCTCAGGAGATGACTTTTAAATCCCCAAAGCTACACCTGAACTTTTCACAAACACCCTTTGACGGCCTGTTCACACATACACAAGATTTACACGGCCTTTTCAAAACATTCACAGTCTATATGAGATTATAGCCTTCAGCTTTATTCTCAGATGAAATGTATCAGATGAATCGATAACAATAAACACATGGCCAATCAAAGTAAAATAAATTTTTTAAATCGTTCACTGACTGCACATAACAAACAAGCTTCCACAGCACTACAGCACTATCTTCTCCTACTAGACATGAGGGGAGAGCATGTGTGTGCTGTTCTGTTCCCAGTAATTTCAGACAGATTGGCGGTACAGATGCTTGGGCGCTCTGTCCCTCTTAATGAATATTCAGAACATCAATATGAATATTAACATATTGAAGATGGAGTCATACAAATGCACGGTCCAGCTTGCAATAGTGACAGAAACTGTCTCAGTATGCAGAGATGTGTGTAACACACAGTCTTTTTTTAAAAAGCATTTTTTCACCAATCAAAACTGAATGCCAGTATGTGTGAGAGAGAAATACATGCCTTCAATCACTGACCAAAGTGCAGCATAAAATCGCTCCCTCCAGATCCACACTGAGCAGACACTCACAAAGCATAGGCTTGACTTTGAGAATCTCCTCAAGAAAAGCCTTCAACTCTGAAATATACATGAACGCCAATAAATAATTTAGAACTTAGAATATCTTGCAATATTCACGACACCGAACGCAGGGTCTACAGTGAGTGTGATCTCTCGATAAAGAAGATACCTGGAGTGGTTGTAAGTGGTCTAGATCCACTGAGGTCTATATAGTGCATAATCTTGTGCAGCCAGACATTTGACTATCAGCATAAAGAGTTCATATTGCAGCTTATTCTAGCCAAGGACTGCCTGTTTAGACTCAAAGAGACTTAACGTAAAGTGACTGACCACAGTTTTTTAAATTTATTTTGGAGTCCAATGTTATGTAGAACCACATTGACTTTCATTGTATGTACAGTTGAAAAGTGTAATTGAATTAAAATTACAGTTATTGCTAAATATTACTACACATTTTCTACTTACAGAATGGATGAACTTAAAAATGTATACATTAAATGCAATGCAAGTTGTTTGGACAAAAGCATCTAAATCAGTGTTTCTCAACTGGTGGGTCACGGAGTGTAGGGGAGCGTGGGGCACAAAGTAACACGGGGTAAGTCGTAACACACGTGGTTTGAATATTTCCACACATTCTAGCATAACAAAATTTATGGTATTTACTAGTTGCCATATCAACACTATATAGAGAAAAAGTGTGCTAAAATAAAAAAAAAAATCTTTTGAAGATATTGCTGAACAATTATTTTACCATATTAAAAGTACATTTCTGGCTTAAGTACATTTTTCATCCCAGTTTTTAGTATTCATTTAAAATGAGACAAATCTGCTATTATTTTAATCTCCAATCGGGTATTTAGCGTTTAGATGTTTTGGTTTTGTATTTTAATGCTTCGCTAAATAGCAGAAGACACCAACGATTTTAAATTCTATGCGCGATGGGTAACGTCGTAACACTGCATTACAATGTGCCCCGCTATTATTAGAACTATGCTATTCTATGACTTTAGCGATGTAATTTACACTATTTACTTAAATTCATTTGAATGAGAAACCATGAGAAACAGGTGAATAAAGACTGACAATCAATGTTTAATGTTTAGAAATTATTATTTCAAGAAATGTAAAGCATGAGATGTTGTCAGGCTCAATGTCAGTGTCAATATTCTGTCGTTATTTTCGTAACTTATGAAATAAAAAGTCTCTCACCTCAGAAAAACAAACTATCCTGTTAGGGCAGACATATAATATGATATATATTATAGCTCTACAGTGTATATATCTATATATATATTCTAAAAAGTGGTTGCAGCATACTATCTTGTTTGAGGATTGTAATGGTTTGCCTGATTGCACATGTATTAAACCAACTCTATGTCTCTTTGCAGCTTGTGTTCAGAAAGATCAGTGACGTGAAGCGTGAGGAAGAGGAGAGGCTGAGGAGGAAGAACGAAGCCCCTCTGAACCTCCCCCCTGATCATCCTGTCCGCCGTCTGTTTCAGCGATTCCGCCAGCAGAAGGAAGCCCGTCTCGCCACTGGGTGTCCCAATCATGATGACCCTGATCTCGAGAAGGGCCAAATCCACCACGAAGTCATCAGCCAAGATGTAGTCGCCACCACAAGCATCGTCACAGTAACAGAAAGCCCTGCCACGCCTATCCCGTCCCACCTGAGCAAAATCCGCAGCCTGGGCCCGTTTGACCAGGCCAAGCTCAGCGCCCCTGCCCCAAACGTCCCTCGTACATCAGAGCCTCGCGCACGAGGATGGGCGAGGTTTAGGGAAAGCAAGGCGAAGCCAGAAAGCTGGGGAAACGTTTCTAAAGCAGAATCGATGGAGACTCTTCCAGAGCGGAGCGGCTCCGGAAAAACTTCGGAACCCAGCGGATTGAAGAAGACCGATTCCTGCGACAGCGGCATTACTAAAAGCGACCTCCGGCTGGACGAAGGTGGCACCCGCACCCCTGTAGACCGAAGCCCTGTCCAGCCTGACGGAAAAGCTCCCCCCATCCCACCAATCCCCACTATTCCCGAACATACACTGCATACCTCGCTCCTGGAACTCCGTACGGAACTTAAAGAGGAGCTGTCGGCACTCAGTAACCGAATGGTTGCATTGGAGACACAAGTCGTTGAGGTGTTGAGGTTGTTAAGGCGCAGAAAGACTCCGACCTCTCCCATGTCGCTCTTCCAGATCTCACGGCCGACATCACCAGACATGGACAAGGAGGACATATTCCCTTGAAGAAAATGAGGTAAGCATCTTTATTCTTGAAAGGGAAATGATTATGAGACGTTCTCTGAGAAAAATGGAACCAGCAAAAAGCATGACAGACACTCAGAGAGACTGTGTGTGTGTGAGAGAGAGAATGAGTGAGGGAAAGGATGAAATAAGACACTGGAAAGGAGAAGAGGATGTCTTATCCCAAGGCAGAGCATCTGCGATACCAAAGTGATGGTGTGTTAGTTGTCACACAGACACTCTTTGTGTGGAACTGCTCTTTGTTTTTGTTCTGCGAGGCTGACAGACAGTGAGAGCTCTTGGTTGTCATGGCAATGCATCATCCCCAATTGCAAGTGCGGGCCCTTCAAGATCCCACTCATGTAGCAAGTCTTCCCCTCTCTCTTTCACTCTCTCTCACACACACATACCGTTTGTGCTCTGCAGTCTTTCTGGTATAGGGATCCATTCTGCTCCTTCCTGCTGGTTAACTCGCCGCCAAATACAAGCCTTTATCAGGAATCACAGAGCTAAGCGTCTTACAGTGTGGAGACAAAAGACTGAAGAAGCAAGAAGCATTCCAGGAACTATGGAAACCCCAGGCAGCTTTGGTGAATTACTTTAGACAAACATGTTTGTACAATGACAAATCAACTACCACCCCGAGAGTTAACTGTACACGTTACTGGAGAAGCTAATGAGCTCTACAGGGGTTTTGAAGTGTAACAGCTGTTAAGGCCCTTTTCCATGACTTGCGTCAATGCACATCTCAACAAAACTTAAAATCAAATTGACAGCAATGGTAGTATACAGTTTTAGGATTGCAAAATATTGCGGAACCATATCAGATTTATTGGGTATCAGCCAATATTGAATATTTAATTGTACAGTGTATGCTCATTTCCAATATTTTTATATTTAGACTACATTTGCCATCATCTAACACTCACTGAAAGTTATTATTTAAAAACACTAATAATTTAACAAGACTGTTAATTGTAATCTGTAGCAATTTTCAAAATGAATATCTACTTTTCATACTGTACATTATACATTGATGTGATTCGTAAACTCACTTTTAACATTTAAAATGATTGATTTTAGCTTTTATTGTTTAATTCTAAATTAATTTAGAAAAAATAGTATAGAATTTTAATATTAGTCATCAGTTATCAGTCATAACATAAATATTAAATATCGGCCTATCAATCAATATCCATCAGAACTTAATATGGTGCATCCCTATTTTTATTTATTTATTAAATTTTTTATTGCTCAAATTCACCCTTTGCAAAGAGCTTGATTGACAGACGATCTGACCAATCATAACGCCAAATCCGCCATTTTGTCCGACAAACAAACCAGATTAACATTGGTGGACCTGAACTTGAAAATGTGTGGATGACATCTTTCCTTGGCGAATATGTTCTGATGTTCATTTATGTTTATTTCATGCTTTAAGTAAATATGCAAAGATGATAGGTTCACGTGCCGCTTGAACTGAAGCACTACAGCGATCAGTCACAACACATTAAATAGCCACAAAATGGCATTTGTTTGAATTTCTTAAAAAATGACAAAATTTTAAAGCTGAGACCTTTTTTATACCTAACGTAACCTGATCTGTCTTGTCTGTCCGGGGTTGTGTTTTCAGTTCCTCTTGCTGCCCATGTATGCTATTTTTAATGAATGACGAACCCTGATGGTAGTGTGAAAGCGCATGGTTTGTCAGACATAGCAACAGTAACTAAGGAGGTAGAGTTTTTGCGAAGGGTCAATTTATAAATAATACTTTGAGGCTGGTCGAAAGTGCAAGTAAATAACTGAAAAGCAGAATTTTCATTAGTCACCATATCAAGTGTTATGATTTCTCCCATTCATTTTCTACAAATGGTCCATCTCCTCTCCCTTACATCATCTATGAATATTTCTTCGACATTGTGGGAAACGGTTATAATTTTGAGCATTGTGTTACAGCGTGTGGCCAGCAGACAATGTGCGTCAGAGGTAACGCTGTAGCATGATGTTCAATGCATTGGCAGATGTTGATGCAAGTCATGTGAAAGGAACTTCACCTCCTTTGGTCTACAACAGGCGTCTTCAAACAAGTTCATTAGTGACTTGTTGGATTGCAGAGGCCACGTTTTATAAAACAACAATGGAAGAACTAGTAAAATGAAAGCATGTATGTTGTTTCTTTATCAATGATTGGGTCTTCCAGAAAGCACACAAACATATTACCATGCGCGCACTATTATTATTCAGATCTCTAGTGCACTGTAGCTTTGTTTTGCAAAATGAATCGATGGATGTAATCAATACACATGATTTTTCACAACACCACTGTACGACATAACACAGTTACGAGGAACTTTCAGCATTACAGCAAGCATCTAAACACAAAGAATCTCAGGAATGAAGAGGGGTGATGGTTTGAGAGCTCATTCTGACCCCTTTCCTGGATGTTTTTACATATTAAATACTAAAGA